>VYZU01023176.1:7348-23997 GCA_013401355.1 Ceyx cyanopectus | reverse complement strand
TGCTTGTTTGTTTTTTTCTATTGCATTTACCTGTGTCATTTCTTTAAAAGAGGAGAGCTGCCTGTGTATAGTGTGTATCTCATATAGGTGTATATCTGTATATAGATCTGTATCTGATAACTCCCTGTAAATGGAGGTGGTGCAGAAGCAAATGGCCACTTCAAAGAAACTTAGACAATTTGTTTGGTTAAATTTCTCCACTATGCCCAAATGTCCTTTACATCATTCAGTTCTGCTGCTACTGCTAAACACCTTAAGTTTCAGAAGCAGCTGTATAAACGGGGATTAATGTCCTTTTAGACACAATTTATTACAATGTTGATTGTAACTCTGGCCCTAAATTTTCAGAAATGACTGGTGTCTTTTGTACCTCAACACAACAGGAGGGCAATATGAGCTCTTGTTCTGTAAACTGTGTGAGCCAACGGAATGGTTTCACTTCAAATACCATTTGATTAACAACAAATATTTACAAATCGTGTATTTTTTTGTAGTTAAAGGTGCTCCTCGAAACTTAAGGATAACAGATGAAACGACTGATAGCTTTGTAGTTGGCTGGACTCCAGCTCCAGGAAACGTCCTGCGGTACCGGCTGGCATACAGGCCGCTCGCCGGCGGGGAAAGGAGACAAGTGACTGTCTCAGCAAATGAGAGGTCAACTACTCTGCAGAATCTGATCCAAGATACAAGATATGAAGTGTCTGTTATTCCCGAGTATCAGTCTGGGCCTGGGAAATCTCTGAGTGGATATGCAAAAACTGATGAAGGTACGTGATCAGTGCTGTGAATGTAGTAAGCTTGAGAAAAACTCCCTGCATGCTGACATATTCAGACTGAAAAGACAATAACCCCTTATTGGCCTTACGTATTATATAAAGGATAAAATTCCTCAAGCCTAGCTGAGAGGTAATTTTAAGACAATATAATTTATCAAAATTGTAATATTTCTTTTTAAAATATAATCTTTTGAACCTGCGACACCTATTATGACAAGGTAACTTGGGTGAAGAATCTACCTCTATGTTTAACTCGTTGTCCTCATGATTCTTCATACTGTCAATGATAAAATTTATATTTATTTTCAGCAAGTTTAGACCCTGTTTGCACTTTGTTCTCAATGGATAGCAAGGACTGAATGAAACATTTAATTTACTAATGTTATCACTGAGATACTAGTGATACTAGGATACTAGATACTAGTGTTATCTCTGAGACACTGTCATCAAAAGAACTCTGTATGAAATTATAATTCATTAATTAATTGATGATTGTTGACTTGATTCTGTAGACAGGGACTTCAGCATGGCTCTTGCTGTGTTGTAGTTGAGCATTTAGGTGCTACTATGTATGTGTTCCAGGTTTAAGCCTATTTTAACAGAAACAAATAGGAGCAAAAAGACTTCATTAGCCATTTTTGCCTGAGGATGGGGAAGGAATTGGTACAATCCTGATTACAGTGATGTTATACTGCAGCAGCATCTGTGCAGGCTATTCAGGAATTATTTTTTTCAGCAATATGTCCTATGTGGTGGTGATCTAAAAAACAAACCAAGAAATGAAGATGACTTAACTAATTTTCAACATCTTTTGACATGTGCAGTTCGAGGAAATCCAAGGAATTTGAGAGTTTCTGATACTACAACATCAACAATGAAGCTGTCTTGGGGTGCTGCTCCTGGCAAAGTGCAGCAGTACTTTATAACATACACTCCAGTTGCAGGAGGTGAAACCAAGGAGGTGACTGTGAAAGGTGACACTACTTCTAAAGTGCTGAAAGGTTTAGACCAAGCCACTAGGTATGCACTGACTGTGTCTGCCCTGTATGCCTCTGGAGCAGGAGAGGCCCTTTCTGGAGAGGGAGAAACACTTGAAGGTAATTATTTATTGTTTCTGTAAAGTCATTATTTGATTGATGATTAAGATGTCTTAAAATATACTGTCTCCCTGAGTTTTCTGTAGAAGTAAATACTGGAATGGAAAATAGAAATAAAAGCATTCTTCTACTTCTCAGGGACTTTCTAAAACTAGTGTCCATGAAACACTGGGGCCAGATCATTCATGGAAGGGACTTTGGGTCTCTTGAAAAAGTTATTATCAGAAACACCAACCAAAACTAACTGTACTCCCACACCAGCATCAGTGAAATATTATATTATATTATAATAGCTCTCAACTTCAAAGCAATTTTAGTGACTTGTTTTGTGACTTTAGTGATTGTTCTTAATATAACAAGATTAATAAATGGGGTTAAAGTATTTCATCCATTTGAAAACTTGCAGGGTTTCTACTGTACTGAGACTAAAAGATGTTCAGGGGCCATTTTTTATTATTCTAGGCATTAGGAATAATGAACCATGTCCTGTTTTTAACAAGTGCAAGTAAGAACCTGGAGCTGAGCATGAATAGAATGCAGGAAGGGGAGGTTGCCCTCCCTCTGTCTTTGAGCAGACCATCTCCCAGGCTGTGAGCATTCTCAGTGACATCTGCTAATTGTCAGAGGATAGGGAAAGCTGCCTCCTAAACCATGAAAGGAAGTGTCACTGTGCTGTGTGCTGCCCAGGTCTGCATTGCTAAAGTCTGGCATTGTTTGTGTAGGCACAGAACTTGAAAACATATTACAGATTAATTATGTGGAACTAAAACTCGTCCATTGATGCAAATGGAGTTACAGGAGGGATGTACTTGGCTCTCAGTTTCTCTGTCAGTTTAACTTTTTTTTTTAATAACATAGGTTAGGAAGCAAAACAGAAAATGTGTTTTAAATAGAAAGCTGAAAACATAAAAAAAGAAACCAAAAGAGTTCCAGTGATTTACCAGTGTGCTAAATTAATCCCACTGAAATTGAAGCACTTATTTGTATCATGGATTCTTTCTAGGATTCTTCTGTGATTGATGAAGAAAATGGTTACTTCCAGAAGGCAGTAATTCACCCAAGATGTCATTTTTCCTTCAAAGTAACATTTCTCTCCCCATTGACTATAGAAGGAGCAATGGAGAGCTAGGCACCAACTTGCTCTAGGCATGCTCCACTACCTAAATCTCAGACAAAAATCCAATCCACCTACTTCACACTGCTACAGGGTGCAGCTGTCACAGAACTGAGCACCTTGCAATTCATGCTGAAACTTTTACTACCCATGCAAGGTCCAAAATGCTTCTTTTGTAGGAGAAAAGCAGCAGAACAACGCCCAGAATACTGCTGAGATCAGGTAAAAGGGAATGCATAGCTGGATTCTGCCTGCATCCCCTCAAAAACTCAGAGATGATCAGGACTTAAAGAACTCCCATGTTGGTGGTCATGCTGCCATTTCTTTTTGTATGATATTCTACTAGGTCTATCAGCTGTTTTTTGAGGGAAGAGGGAGCGTGGAGCTGTAGACCTTATTCAGTCTGAGAGTTTGAATTCACAGCTCCACAGGGGCAGTTTAGATGAGATGTTAGGAAACATTTATTCACAGAAAGAGTTAGAACCTTACAAGCCCTGGACCAGGCTGCCTGGGGAAGTGGTGAAGTCACCATCCCTGGAGGGATTTAGAAGATGTGTAGATGTGGCACCAGGTTTAGTGGCTGGGTTAACGGTTGGACTTGACCTCAAAGGTCTCTTCCAACCACAGCAATCCCGTGATGCTGTGCTCCCAGGAGATTCACAGGGCTGTAGAGTATGCTGGGCAAGAGTCTCCTTTACTCTTTCCCTGGAACCTGAGGCACTGTACATCCAGGAATGCAAATTCTCCTCTCAGAACAAGAGCAGACTGCATCCCAAGTGGAAAGAGAAGCCTGACATCCCTGGAACAGCTTGGTCTTCCTTTGCAAAGCTTGAGGAGTTTTTGTCTCTCTTAGACTGAATTGTCAACTTCCTTAGCAAGAAGCCTCAAATTTTAGTGAAGGGTTGTCCAAGTAAACTGTTTAAATTCGGTGTAAAGATTTTCACTGAGTAATTTTGTAGTAAACCTGTGAGACAGCCTTTATTAATATGGAGCTCTGGAGAGATCAAGGGTGTTTCAAATTCATTAAATAAGCTTAGCTTTTTACCCTATCATGAAACTTGAGCAATAAAAAAGTCTTTTAAGGCATTGCCTGGAGCTTCAGTTAAAACATGTTCTAAACAAAGAGAGCAGTGAATGAAATGCAGCAGAACTGAAAAGAGAGAGTCATTAGAAAACCAGAATTTGCTCACCAGTGGAGACTGTGTTGTTCTTTCAGTGCTCCCCCACCCAGGAGGGTTCTGATTCTGATTTAGACTTTCTGCAGTGAGTTCTGCTCTAAATTGGTAAATTGTCAAGAAGAAAAAACATTCTGAAACTTGGCTAAAGAGTCAAAGACTTTAAAAAGATAGTTGACTCTAGCTGAGGAGTGGGTTTATATGCAACCAGATGGTGCCTAAAATGTATGTTGCACTTAAAAGAACACAGAAGCTCTCCTGTAAGTTTTACTCAAGTATCTGAATTTAAACCTTATGTAAGAAATTCTGTGTCAGATTTTGTCTTAGGATGTGTATAAATGAGCATCTTGTCACTTAACCAAATTACTTTTTTATTCTATTCTTCAGCTGGGAGAAAAGGAAATTAAAAATTATTTTCACCATTTTGATAGGTATAGCTTTGTGACTCAAATGCTGTCTTCCCTTTGAAGATTCAGCTGGATTTGAAAATCCTATCAGAATGCACTCCAGAAAAACATTACTCTTTGTATTAAAACTGTCTATTAATTTTTCATGGTTGATAAAATGTTCCAAGAGCATATACAGATGTCAGTCATTACTGCATGATCAAAGGTAAAGAATACAAATTTCTGTTTGCATGACAGCAGAGGCCTAAGTCATGATGTTTCCTCATGGAACAGCCATGGTGAATTTCAGNTCTGCATTGCTAAAGTCTGGCATTGTTTGTGTAGGCACAGAACTTGAAAACATATTACAGATTAATTATGTGGAACTAAAACTCGTCCATTGATGCAAATGGAGTTACAGGAGGGATGTACTTGGCTCTCAGTTTCTCTGTCAGTTTAACTTTTTTTTTTAATAACATAGGTTAGGAAGCAAAACAGAAAATGTGTTTTAAATAGAAAGCTGAAAACATAAAAAAAGAAACCAAAAGAGTTCCAGTGATTTACCAGTGTGCTAAATTAATCCCACTGAAATTGAAGCACTTATTTGTATCATGGATTCTTTCTAGGATTCTTCTGTGATTGATGAAGAAAATGGTTACTTCCAGAAGGCAGTAATTCACCCAAGATGTCATTTTTCCTTCAAAGTAACATTTCTCTCCCCATTGACTATAGAAGGAGCAATGGAGAGCTAGGCACCAACTTGCTCTAGGCATGCTCCACTACCTAAATCTCAGACAAAAATCCAATCCACCTACTTCACACTGCTACAGGGTGCAGCTGTCACAGAACTGAGCACCTTGCAATTCATGCTGAAACTTTTACTACCCATGCAAGGTCCAAAATGCTTCTTT
Organism: Ceyx cyanopectus; assembly: GCA_013401355.1. Taxonomy (NCBI): domain Eukaryota; kingdom Metazoa; phylum Chordata; class Aves; order Coraciiformes; family Alcedinidae; genus Ceyx; species Ceyx cyanopectus. Next base: position 18,538 of record VYZU01023176.1, on the reverse strand, counting down.
TGTAGGAGAAAAGCAGCAGAACAACGCCCAGAATACTGCTGAGATCAGGTAAAAGGGAATGCATAGCTGGATTCTGCCTGCATCCCCTCAAAAACTCAGAGATGATCAGGACTTAAAGAACTCCCATGTTGGTGGTCATGCTGCCATTTCTTTTTGTATGATATTCTACTAGGTCTATCAGCTGTTTTTTGAGGGAAGAGGGAGCGTGGAGCTGTAGACCTTATTCAGTCTGAGAGTTTGAATTCACAGCTCCACAGGGGCAGTTTAGATGAGATGTTAGGAAACATTTATTCACAGAAAGAGTTAGAACCTTACAAGCCCTGGACCAGGCTGCCTGGGGAAGTGGTGAAGTCACCATCCCTGGAGGGATTTAGAAGATGTGTAGATGTGGCACCAGGTTTAGTGGCTGGGTTAACGGTTGGACTTGACCTCAAAGGTCTCTTCCAACCACAGCAATCCCGTGATGCTGTGCTCCCAGGAGATTCACAGGGCTGTAGAGTATGCTGGGCAAGAGTCTCCTTTACTCTTTCCCTGGAACCTGAGGCACTGTACATCCAGGAATGCAAATTCTCCTCTCAGAACAAGAGCAGACTGCATCCCAAGTGGAAAGAGAAGCCTGACATCCCTGGAACAGCTTGGTCTTCCTTTGCAAAGCTTGAGGAGTTTTTGTCTCTCTTAGACTGAATTGTCAACTTCCTTAGCAAGAAGCCTCAAATTTTAGTGAAGGGTTGTCCAAGTAAACTGTTTAAATTCGGTGTAAAGATTTTCACTGAGTAATTTTGTAGTAAACCTGTGAGACAGCCTTTATTAATATGGAGCTCTGGAGAGATCAAGGGTGTTTCAAATTCATTAAATAAGCTTAGCTTTTTACCCTATCATGAAACTTGAGCAATAAAAAAGTCTTTTAAGGCATTGCCTGGAGCTTCAGTTAAAACATGTTCTAAACAAAGAGAGCAGTGAATGAAATGCAGCAGAACTGAAAAGAGAGAGTCATTAGAAAACCAGAATTTGCTCACCAGTGGAGACTGTGTTGTTCTTTCAGTGCTCCCCCACCCAGGAGGGTTCTGATTCTGATTTAGACTTTCTGCAGTGAGTTCTGCTCTAAATTGGTAAATTGTCAAGAAGAAAAAACATTCTGAAACTTGGCTAAAGAGTCAAAGACTTTAAAAAGATAGTTGACTCTAGCTGAGGAGTGGGTTTATATGCAACCAGATGGTGCCTAAAATGTATGTTGCACTTAAAAGAACACAGAAGCTCTCCTGTAAGTTTTACTCAAGTATCTGAATTTAAACCTTATGTAAGAAATTCTGTGTCAGATTTTGTCTTAGGATGTGTATAAATGAGCATCTTGTCACTTAACCAAATTACTTTTTTATTCTATTCTTCAGCTGGGAGAAAAGGAAATTAAAAATTATTTTCACCATTTTGATAGGTATAGCTTTGTGACTCAAATGCTGTCTTCCCTTTGAAGATTCAGCTGGATTTGAAAATCCTATCAGAATGCACTCCAGAAAAACATTACTCTTTGTATTAAAACTGTCTATTAATTTTTCATGGTTGATAAAATGTTCCAAGAGCATATACAGATGTCAGTCATTACTGCATGATCAAAGGTAAAGAATACAAATTTCTGTTTGCATGACAGCAGAGGCCTAAGTCATGATGTTTCCTCATGGAACAGCCATGGTGAATTTCAGTAATCATCATATCTGCAGTTTTATGGCATAATAAAAATACTTGAATTAGGCCAAAATTCTTTGGACACAGTCCATAGATATTTTAAAAGACTAATGATATGAAAGGTTCTCAGAATTATCTGTTGAACTATGAATAAGAGAATATTTATCTGTATGGTNGTAGTTCAGTTTTCAGCATTGTGTGCAAAGGTGAAACCCCACATACCCTGCTTTTGTTTTCTGTCATTTAACACTGCATGGTTTTGTTCTCTTGCCTCCCCTTGCTCCTTCAAATCAGTCGTGCAGCTCTGCTGCTTTGTGAGGAGAGAAAAAAGACAAAACTTTGAGGATAACCAGTCGATTAAAAATAAAAGGGTTGCACTCTTGGAACTGAAAGGTAATATCCAAAATTCAGTGTTCAGTATAAAAGTTTACTTGAAATAAGTTATGCTGCCTGTGACCCTAAAATAAATACGGTTGAATAGTTGACTACTGGCTGAAATAACCTGAGTGGCTGAGGCTGGGAGTGGGACAGATCTTAATTCCTGGAGAAATAAACTTATCAACAGTAATGACAAAAAAGCTGCGAAAGGAAGCATAAAAAAAGCCTTTATGATTTCAGTTAGTTTTTCCGTGAGCCATATTGTCTGAGAAACAAAACAGAGAGATGTGTGTTTTTCATGGCCAACAACACTAAAGTACTGAGCACTTAAGTATTTTCCTGTATCAGGAATCCCAGTGGGGCTTACTTGATGTCTTCACCAGATGAATTCTCACCAAACCTCTTCAGTCAGTGATGTCTCAGCTGCTGACCACTTCGCCATATCGAGAATTAGGCTTGAAGTGACCTTTCAAACTGGGACAGTGGTCAGTTGATGGTATTGATATGTAGCCTAAGAGAAATTAGACTGGGTCTAATGAGCTAATCACTAATAGGAAAGTGAGAAAAGAGGAGCTGGACACAGTAGCTTTTCCAGCTATTGTATAGTCAAGTGGCAGGAAATGAAAAATCCAAGCTCTCAGATGTTTATGGAATTTTCCTGAGTCACTAAATAGTCTCCTTTGACTAAGGGTGTAGACAAACATTCTTATTGCCTTCAGTAATGATTTTTTTTTGCTCTTTGTGTAGTAGGCAGTTACTGGGCAGAAGGGCATAAGCTGCATAAGGGCAGCTGTCAGGAGAAGGAAAAATTAATTTTTAGAGTGCTCTAACATGGTTTGCAAGAACATGTCTGCCCAGGCATTCATTGCAGGTCCTTCAGTTATGTGCTACCTCCAAAGTATTCTGGAGCAGTTACAAATTGCTCTTGGAAGTTCCTCCTCTTCGTCTGCTTTGCTGTGCACAGCAGTTTTTCACTGTTTTGGCTTGTTTGTTTTACTTGGGAAAATCAATCCACACAAACCCAGCAATTATTCTGTGTACTTGATATCATTTCCCAGCTGGGTAATCTCGGCTCCTTTTGCTTTTCTTTTTGCTAAGGATATGTTTGCTTTTATTGTTACTCTGCATAAAACAGAGAAGACAATTTCTCCACCAAGTAACCGTAGATAATCTCTTCTATAAAGTGTTTGCACAGTGATCTGGTTCAGCCCAAGGATAAACACATGCTAGAGAATCAGAATTTTATTAACTGACAGCATAGAATATAGAGTTTAGCAAATGAGTAATCAGAAAATCACTAATTTCTGAGGGTGCTGTTCCATACCATACAGGTAATTGTTAGAGTGGGTTTATTTCTTCTTTGTATTTGTGGAGCAGGAAAAGGGAAACAATATTTTTGCCTCTTCATTGAAGGAATGTGCTTTCCTTCTTCAGTTATCCAGATTTTAGGAAATTTATAGTGCACTGATTTTGCAAAGCCTCTTTTTTTTGTCACTGGCTGATTTTGTCTGCAGTTGTGAAGTACCATCCAGAGGTGAAAGTTCTGGAGCTTTATATTTCATACTGCATTAAATATAATGGTGTGTGCAAAATATGTGCTGCAGAAAACTCTCAACTTCTATTCTCTCACTTTCAAAAGTGCATGGTGATCCATCACTAAGCAACTTAGGTCGGAGCCTTTCTGTAAAGGTGCCATGGAAAAAATTTCCTCAGACATATTTTGCTGGCTGTGATTTCCCTCAGATCACAGAAAGCTGCTGAAAGTGCTGAAGTAAATTAAATCAGCACATGCTGCTGTTTGCCCTGTGGTGGAACAAGCCCTGTGACAACTGGGGGAACTAAACGAGTTAGCACTGATGGTTCTGTTTGCTGATACATAATACAGATGGGAGAACAAGAAAGAAAGAGCTACAGGAATGCCTGAGGGAAAAGTCTCCTTCTTATCTCCAAACAATCCAAACAATCCATTTGGCTTTCACTTCCTTAGGAGATCATATAATCTTACCCAAGTCATCATATACCAGAAATAAACCACAGTGACATCTGTGGTGAGGGTGCTAAGGGTGAATGCAACAGACAGGGAGCAGTTTGCAACAGCTACTGGTTTTCTACTCTTTTTAANCTGAAATAACCTGAGTGGCTGAGGCTGGGAGTGGGACAGATCTTAATTCCTGGAGAAATAAACTTATCAACAGTAATGACAAAAAAGCTGCGAAAGGAAGCATAAAAAAAGCCTTTATGATTTCAGTTAGTTTTTCCGTGAGCCATATTGTCTGAGAAACAAAACAGAGAGATGTGTGTTTTTCATGGCCAACAACACTAAAGTACTGAGCACTTAAGTATTTTCCTGTATCAGGAATCCCAGTGGGGCTTACTTGATGTCTTCACCAGATGAATTCTCACCAAACCTCTTCAGTCAGTGATGTCTCAGCTGCTGACCACTTCGCCATATCGAGAATTAGGCTTGAAGTGACCTTTCAAACTGGGACAGTGGTCAGTTGATGGTATTGATATGTAGCCTAAGAGAAATTAGACTGGGTCTAATGAGCTAATCACTAATAGGAAAGTGAGAAAAGAGGAGCTGGACACAGTAGCTTTTCCAGCTATTGTATAGTCAAGTGGCAGGAAATGAAAAATCCAAGCTCTCAGATGTTTATGGAATTTTCCTGAGTCACTAAATAGTCTCCTTTGACTAAGGGTGTAGACAAACATTCTTATTGCCTTCAGTAATGATTTTTTTTTGCTCTTTGTGTAGTAGGCAGTTACTGGGCAGAAGGGCATAAGCTGCATAAGGGCAGCTGTCAGGAGAAGGAAAAATTAATTTTTAGAGTGCTCTAACATGGTTTGCAAGAACATGTCTGCCCAGGCATTCATTGCAGGTCCTTCAGTTATGTGCTACCTCCAAAGTATTCTGGAGCAGTTACAAATTGCTCTTGGAAGTTCCTCCTCTTCGTCTGCTTTGCTGTGCACAGCAGTTTTTCACTGTTTTGGCTTGTTTGTTTTACTTGGGAAAATCAATCCACACAAACCCAGCAATTATTCTGTGTACTTGATATCATTTCCCAGCTGGGTAATCTCGGCTCCTTTTGCTTTTCTTTTTGCTAAGGATATGTTTGCTTTTATTGTTACTCTGCATAAAACAGAGAAGACAATTTCTCCACCAAGTAACCGTAGATAATCTCTTCTATAAAGTGTTTGCACAGTGATCTGGTTCAGCCCAAGGATAAACACATGCTAGAGAATCAGAATTTTATTAACTGACAGCATAGAATATAGAGTTTAGCAAATGAGTAATCAGAAAATCACTAATTTCTGAGGGTGCTGTTCCATACCATACAGGTAATTGTTAGAGTGGGTTTATTTCTTCTTTGTATTTGTGGAGCAGGAAAAGGGAAACAATATTTTTGCCTCTTCATTGAAGGAATGTGCTTTCCTTCTTCAGTTATCCAGATTTTAGGAAATTTATAGTGCACTGATTTTGCAAAGCCTCTTTTTTTTGTCACTGGCTGATTTTGTCTGCAGTTGTGAAGTACCATCCAGAGGTGAAAGTTCTGGAGCTTTATATTTCATACTGCATTAAATATAATGGTGTGTGCAAAATATGTGCTGCAGAAAACTCTCAACTTCTATTCTCTCACTTTCAAAAGTGCATGGTGATCCATCACTAAGCAACTTAGGTCGGAGCCTTTCTGTAAAGGTGCCATGGAAAAAATTTCCTCAGACATATTTTGCTGGCTGTGATTTCCCTCAGATCACAGAAAGCTGCTGAAAGTGCTGAAGTAAATTAAATCAGCACATGCTGCTGTTTGCCCTGTGGTGGAACAAGCCCTGTGACAACTGGGGGAACTAAACGAGTTAGCACTGATGGTTCTGTTTGCTGATACATAATACAGATGGGAGAACAAGAAAGAAAGAGCTACAGGAATGCCTGAGGGAAAAGTCTCCTTCTTATCTCCAAACAATCCAAACAATCCATTTGGCTTTCACTTCCTTAGGAGATCATATAATCTTACCCAAGTCATCATATACCAGAAATAAACCACAGTGACATCTGTGGTGAGGGTGCTAAGGGTGAATGCAACAGACAGGGAGCAGTTTGCAACAGCTACTGGTTTTCTACTCTTTTTAATAAGAGAGGTGGTTAGAAGTCTGGCAAGAATCTGCTTTTCAGCCCAAAGGCATGCTGTCAGATGAAAAGAACATACTGTACATTAGCTGCTAAATAGATTAACTTTCATAATTTGCTATTCTTTTAAAGAGAAACTCATTGATAGATTAAGCAATATCCACAGAAATTTTTAATTTGAATGCCTGAAAAGTTTGAAAGCTGCAGATATGTTTTTTGAGTGTCCTTTTGCTGTCAGTTATTCATTTTCAGAACAGCTTTAAGAATAGTTCAGTTACTCCCTCTAAACAGGGGAGTCATTACCCTTTAAAATATTCATTTCAGAGGAATTTAGAAAAAAATATTTAGATTCCCATTTTACTTGCACTGAGAAGTTTCAAGAGTATTTTCACTTATGTCAGTGATGTTCCTAGTCTGGAAACACTTGGTATAAATGGACATAGTTCTTTTGAAATACATGAAATACTCTAGCTTAGCAGAGATTTCGATCAATTTTATTTCTTAGCTTTGTTCTGAAGCCCTGTTCTCTCCCATACAACATGACTGTATTTATTTCTTAGCTTTGTACATTTTAGAATGACCAACAAGAGGTGTAATGCGTTATATTCAGGAGAGAAATTTCAGAGATAATTATGTTACATTACAGCCCTTCCCCATTTAGAAAGGAAATCTTTATGTTGCAGTAATATAGGGGCAAATCCTGCCATCCTGTGTAACAGGTAGATAGCTGTGTTGTAGGAATTGGGCTGTACTGAAGCAGGATCTTAAAAATGTTATGATTGAGTCACTTTTCAGTTTTAAGTTCTATTCTGTTGTATACATTTCTAAAAGCTTAGGTTTGGGGATTTGGGGAAGGAGCTTTTTTCCTTGGTCAGAAAATGGCTAGTAGTTCTTTGGTAAATAAATGACTTTTTTTGGTGTTTCTATGGTAACATAAAAATTCTTCAGAAATTACCTCCTACAGGCAGAATAGTACAAATTCAAGTGACATTTTCTTACAGAGACTTTACATAATGTTGAGACTGAGTAGTGCTGCTTCTGTCTTGACAGAAACAAGGACTCGGTGTCTTCAGGAGATTTGATGCTGTTTCAGGCATTTTTAAAATTGCACAGAGTCTGAGGCTTTAAATTGCCTTTTGATAATCTGTGGAAAATTAGTTTTACATAGGAAATGCAATATATATATATTAAAAAAAATTAACACGGGGAAAGTAGAATGAATAAAATATATTTCTAGACAATTGAGTTAACTGATTAGCTCTTGGAGAAGATAGATAAAATATTAAAGGGAATGAATATGAATTCCTGTTGTCTTCATCCTAGAGCAGTGACTCAGGAGTGCTCTGGTAAAAGTCTCTCTCTTTTGGGTCAGAACTATCCTGATTTGCATCTTCTCACCATTCTGCATTTCCAGTAGCAGAAAAGCATAAAAACTGGTCTGAAAAAGTCAAGTGAATATTCCATTTGTGTAGCAGCCCTTTTCTCTCCCCTGCACTGTCTGCCTCCCCTCTTCATGCACCTAAGGGCTGATTCTCCTGGAATAACCAACTACTTTGTGGCTTGTGGGGAGGGATGTCAGTCAATCAAAGTGACTGCCTTCTCCAATGCTGAGGAAAGCCTCAACTTTAGAGTAGAACCTTCAAGTGATTCTGCTGCCATCTCATCCAATGCATGTGTTTGGATCCTTGGCTGTAGTGACCTAGCCCGGATTTAATGAGATACTCCTGACATATCCCATTGTAAATGAGGCAGGACTCAGACCATGGAATTTTGGTTTATGCCTCTTCAAAAGAAGGCTCATTTTTCAGTTGATTCTGACCTTTTAGGATGTTGTCTTAGATTAATCCTTTGTTTAACTTAAATGAAACACGGCTTTGCATGAAACTTGCCCCTGCAGGTTGATTTTGAAAGCTGGTTTTAAGAGCAGAAAATTGCTTAAACTTTGGGTCCAAACTGCATGTACAACTCCCACTGAAATCAGCTGGAGTTGTGTAAATGTTTCTGAGGGGAAAGGCCGTTTGAATAAGGCCATTTGATTTTTATTGATGTCAACATTTGTATTTTAGCTGATTCACAGTCTTGTGTTCAGTAACAGCAGTGATTACTGGAGAGCTATGGGAAGTGAGCCAAGTGGATGCAGGAAACTGCTTTAATATTATATAGTCTCTAGCATACTGCAGTGGAAAAACTCAGTATGGAAACTGGACATTGCAGAAGGCAAGAACTGGGTGTAAAAAAGTTAGCAGATTAATTTTGGGAGAGTGTCAGCACTGAATGATGGTAGAACCATACAAGGGGCTGTAGCAGATGAGCTTTTGAGCTAAAGGGAATCTGACAGCCTGAAACTGGTGATTGACTTGCTGGCCTAGGCAGGGGTTTGAGCAACCTGTGCAAACACTTTGTTTTGCTGTGTGCACACTCACCAGGACTTACACCAGCTGCTTTGGTGCTCCAGAACATTATAGAACCTAATGCCTGTTCAGGTGTAATTCTCAAAACCCAGTGGCTTCCTCACTTGCTGGTGACTTGGGAGCTGGATGAACATACTTGAGCTTCCATTTTCAGCCAGGAAAATGCAGGATTCTTTTGACCAACCACTTGCAAGCCAGCCAGTCAGCACTTTTTTTTTTCTTACAGTGTGCATTGTCTTTCCATGCATCTTATCCATCCTGCTTAAACAAGCAAGGACAAGAAGGTGTAGAAAAAGCATTTNTTGACCTTTTTAACTTTCAAAGGTTCTACTGCTTTTGATCCTTCATATGGATGGTTGTACTAAAACCCGTGGCACTTCTCTTAGAAAATGCTAACTTCAATCCTGCATAGGCCGAACATATTGCACTTCATCCATATACATTAGACACCTAACATGTGGCATTTATGATTTTGTCTTTCAGACTACATCCTTCATCTGAAGGAGGCACTGAATATTTACATCAAGCACAAATACTTGAAATTACCCATAGAACATTATAAAGTAAAATTAAAAGACAACAAATATATCCACTTACCTGGTGAGTTTAATCGTTTTCCTAAAATCATTGGTAATCGGAGCCTTAAAGCCACCTTTCCTGAGTAAGGAGTCTATGGTCTGGATCTGATCCCAGTCTATTGAAAAAGAGAAGCAAGGGAATTGTTTTCAATATAAAAATGATGTTTCATAAAGATAAGAGATGCATTAAAAGGTCTCTAGAAAAGCAAACAACTAAACAGGAATCTTTGAGCTTTAGAAGTACCAGTGTTGAACAAGACATACATGGTCTTATGCATGCACACTATCTGCACATGCCAACCCATATTGGAACTGGTCTATAAAGCAGTAATTCCATATGCCATATGACCTCTCTTCTTACAAAGGTCTGTGCCTTGCTTCTGTTGCAGGGACCCCAAACTGTTTTATCATGTGCCACTCAAGTTTAGCTTTTTAAGCCTTAAAATAATACTTAGCTCTTTACATAGACAAATTGGGATCAACCTGATGCTCTAGTGATAGCACAGTGCACTGCTATGTGAGAGATCAGAGTTAAAATTCCTACCTTAGTCTTTTGCCCCAGAGCCAGGAGGATGCGACCACTCCACTCTGCTAGGTGGAGGAAAGGAGGCAATATTTTGAGCAGTTACCATGGTGACCGCTACTATATTTGAGTGGGAAGTGTGCTCCAGAGGGGCCCTGTTTCCTGCCCTCATCTGGAGGATGCTACTTTAGCAAGAATGAGGAGGAAAGGGACTCTCCTGTTGGTGCTGTGCAGCCTGCAGTTATCCTAGTTGGTGGGAGAAACATAGAAGAGGAAAGATGCAACGCTGAATGAAGCTGGAAGATCCATACTTTGAGATCCTCTACTTCTTAAGCCCTAAAACATTTTTACGCTAAGATACAACTGTGCACAGATGTGGGATGAAATAAGGCCAGAAGAAAAGCCAGCAGCAGCTGTATCAGGTGTCAGTTATCCAGATTAAGTCTGGTGGCTCCATGGCACTACTATGAGGATAGCATTGTAATCCAAACCCAAAATCCATACATTTTTGTTACCCAATTCTGAGACACAATGTGTTGACATGTTTGGCTGCCATCTCAAACCCACCTTGTTCCTTAGCAACCTCAGGTAAATACGTGGCTGTGCGTTTGACACCTTTCTCATTGATGAACTCTATTCTGATCCCATGGATCCCAACCTATAGATGGAAATGAACAGCCAAATAAGAGGTGTTTGCTAGAACTGAGACCATGATCAAGTTATCAGTCCCACCACATTGTGTAGCTCACTTTCTATGGCCAGTTTGGCTTTTGCCTGGATAAGGACATTCTCTTCCTCACTCTGTCCTTGCCAGGCAAGTCTCACAAGTAGCTCTCTTAGCAGCATAAAGGACCTCTGCCACTTTTCTCAGATGAGCCTAAGCAGTGAAAATTGGATAGGCACTGAAATTTCTCTGTGTTCAAGGAATTTTTGAACCTGGTCCTGTGTCTGCTGTGGATTTGGGGATATATTTTTAACAGTGCAGGTAAAACTTAACTGTGATGCCATGAGGCCACCTCAAGTGCTTGAGTCCTCTTGCTAAACAGCCTCTGAGGAATGTCCTGTACAGGAGAAAAGGCCACAGAGGACACACAGCAAAGCTCTGAGTGCTTCTGTGTGTAGGTGGATCTGGTTTCGTAGATCTTTTTTGCAGATTTTGCTGCAGTGAAGCCATTGCATTAAAGTCACCAGTCAGCACTCCCTCCCTGCCTTCAAAAGCCAGTCCTTGCAATAGGAAAATTGAACATATGTTATAAACGTATGTCAAACATTAAGCAGAGGCATTNTTTTTTTTTTCTTACAGTGTGCATTGTCTTTCCATGCATCTTATCCATCCTGCTTAAACAAGCAAGGACAAGAAGGTGTAGAAAAAGCATTTCTGAAGACGTGGGCCAAATAACAGGATGATTGCTTAGGTGTTACAGTTATAGGTATTTTTTTTTTGGTTGGTTTGTTTTTTGTTTTTTTCTTTATTTTTTGAAATGAAAATAGATA
>VYZU01023175.1:8783-34893 GCA_013401355.1 Ceyx cyanopectus | reverse complement strand
ATATATTTATATATTTATACATGCTTAATATATATTTATATATTATTTTTTTACATAGATATATATTATTTATATATATTTTAAAATATATAAATAAACTATCAGGTGGCCAAAAATAAAAGGCAGCTCCTATGGAGTCCCCAAGGAGCCCCTCACAGCCTCGGGCTGGTGGCTGTTAATGCCTCGGGGCCTCTGCTCCCTCCTCCGAGGCCGTGGGAATCTAATTAGGGGGGGTTTGGAGGGTTCCAGAGCCACCCCCCAGTGCTGGTAGCAACCTTGGGGGCTCATCCCCGTGCCCCTTGTCCCACGTTGGTTTGGAATAGCTCAACTAAAATTCAATGCACACCTATTTGGTTTTGGCTCCCGTTGAAAATGCTATTTTTTTTTCCCTTTTGAAATTAAAATATTATTATTTCTGCCGGGTGATTGGTGGCTGTAAAAAGAGCTGGCATTGTAAGCTCGGCAGTTATTTTTTGATCGGTGTTTTGACAGAAAGCATCACTTCCATTTAAAAATAAAATGACATTTCAAATTAGAAAAAAAAAAAATCATTTCCATCCTTCTGAAGGGGAAATTGAAAACGCTGTTCAGAGTTGATGTGTTAACTGCTGCAGAGGGAGAAGGAGGTTTCTGGTTTCCCCATCTATTCCTCACAGAGAAAACATTTCAGCCCCAAAAGTTTCTCTTTCCAGGGGTAAATGTGCCCTGGGCTTAGAAAATCTGCTTTGTTTCCAAAGGGATTATGGTTTTTTTTCTAGGTTGTTGCTGGTGGATTGAAGGGGTTTTAGTAACTGAGGCTCTTCAGACCTAACTCTTTGTTATTTAAGTGTGTCTTAAATCAGGATCTCAGCTGGATCTGTTAAATTCCTGAGTGACCATCTGATCCTAGAGCCACTCTCCAGACCAGTCTATCTGGGCCTGGATTTCTCCCACGAGCAAACCAGAAGATGAGGAAGCTTCCTTTGACAACTTACTGACTGCTAAAATAACTTACACCTCAAAAATAATCTATTTTTTGCTAGCTAAATTAACCAGGTTCACCAGCAAAAAAAAAAACCAACCCTGGTGATTTGCTTTTCCCAGCCTGTCTTCAGATGCACAGTTGTTCTTGCAACTGTCCTGCAGGCTGCTTATAAAGCAGGGTTGCAGCTGTTTTTTTTTTGCTAACAGGTGTGTGAAAACAATTGGGAGTCCACCCAAAACTCCAGTTAGCAAAGGATTCAGCTTTTCAGGTTTGTTTTTTTTCCACTCTGGAGACTTGCTCAGCTGAGATCCCTGGCCAGGGAGCAAAACACCAACCCCCAGTGTGAAGAACACGATGCACAGGAGCTTCTGGGAGAGGAATTCGAGTTACTGGAATAAATAGGGGTTAAAAACAAAGGGTGACACAAGCAATTATTCCAAAGTAAAAAAAAAAATAGCTAGATAATTATTATTTAGCAATGGCTACTGTGTTACATTGAGCTGGGAAACCTGAGCTGCCACTAACAATCTGGCAGGGCAGTCTGCTCGCCATTTAGTAGTTGAGTAATCTGTGAACTACTGTAAGAATTTCATTTGTGGTTCAGTATGTTCTAATGGAAACACAGAGGACAATAGCCCTTCAGTCTGTCGTGTTTGAAATGTGCAGTGTAACTCCTAAAATTCAGCATTAGGGAGTCAGTCCCAAGGAAAAAACTGGATTTTGGAGGAGTGAAATAAGATTTTTTTAATTGCCTCTTTAATTCTGCAGCGTTTGCTCCTTGAATGTGCCAACTGCAAACTATCTGGGCGTGGGGAAAAAGGGATTTTTTCTCTCGATTGCTTCAAAATGACCCCAAGCACCGAAGCAGAGCACGGGGAGATGTTCTGTTCCCTGCTCTGCCTCATCCTCTCTGACAGTTTTGCTTCTTTTAGACTGTTTGCTCATGCTGGTGTACAAGGATAAATCCGAACGAGCAAAAGGGCATAAGGAGAGGAGCAGCATGACCTTAGAAGACATCTGCGGCTTGGATCCTGGGCTGTCCTACGAGGGTTTGAATCACACGCTGGCCATCATCTGCCTCTCTCAAGTGGTGATGCTGGGATTTGAGAACAAGGAAACGATGTACGCCTGGGATCTGCGAATGCGCTACAGCCTGGGGGAAGGTAACCTTTGTCCCTCTCCCTTCTCACACCTCTGCGGCTTTTTCTCCCCGAGGAAATGTGCTTTTCTTTTGCTAAAATGCAAATAAAGTTAAGAGAGTGTTAATCGTTTCAGAGTGAAGAGGTTGGTGTTCCCTTTACACCTAAAATAAAAGCAGGTGTCCCTTATTTAGTCTGGAGCTTTGAAGCAAAGTGATCAAACCTCTGCTCCTGCAGTTTCCTCGGGGATCTTGGCAACAGGGTCCAGAGGGAGCCTGAATTCAGGGTTTTGAGTAAAACTTGGCTAGTTCAATCCTAGGGAGCCTAAATTAAGAATTCTGAGTAAAACATGGCTAATTTTTCTGAGCTCCCTACTAGGTGTTGCACTGATAGTGCTCCTTGCTGCTAGTGTCCTCTCTCAGGAGGAGACAACAGTGCANCCCTTGTCCCACGTTGGTTTGGAATAGCTCAACTAAAATTCAATGCACACCTATTTGGTTTTGGCTCCCGTTGAAAATGCTATTTTTTTTTCCCTTTTGAAATTAAAATATTATTATTTCTGCCGGGTGATTGGTGGCTGTAAAAAGAGCTGGCATTGTAAGCTCGGCAGTTATTTTTTGATCGGTGTTTTGACAGAAAGCATCACTTCCATTTAAAAATAAAATGACATTTCAAATTAGAAAAAAAAAAAATCATTTCCATCCTTCTGAAGGGGAAATTGAAAACGCTGTTCAGAGTTGATGTGTTAACTGCTGCAGAGGGAGAAGGAGGTTTCTGGTTTCCCCATCTATTCCTCACAGAGAAAACATTTCAGCCCCAAAAGTTTCTCTTTCCAGGGGTAAATGTGCCCTGGGCTTAGAAAATCTGCTTTGTTTCCAAAGGGATTATGGTTTTTTTTCTAGGTTGTTGCTGGTGGATTGAAGGGGTTTTAGTAACTGAGGCTCTTCAGACCTAACTCTTTGTTATTTAAGTGTGTCTTAAATCAGGATCTCAGCTGGATCTGTTAAATTCCTGAGTGACCATCTGATCCTAGAGCCACTCTCCAGACCAGTCTATCTGGGCCTGGATTTCTCCCACGAGCAAACCAGAAGATGAGGAAGCTTCCTTTGACAACTTACTGACTGCTAAAATAACTTACACCTCAAAAATAATCTATTTTTTGCTAGCTAAATTAACCAGGTTCACCAGCAAAAAAAAAAACCAACCCTGGTGATTTGCTTTTCCCAGCCTGTCTTCAGATGCACAGTTGTTCTTGCAACTGTCCTGCAGGCTGCTTATAAAGCAGGGTTGCAGCTGTTTTTTTTTTGCTAACAGGTGTGTGAAAACAATTGGGAGTCCACCCAAAACTCCAGTTAGCAAAGGATTCAGCTTTTCAGGTTTGTTTTTTTTCCACTCTGGAGACTTGCTCAGCTGAGATCCCTGGCCAGGGAGCAAAACACCAACCCCCAGTGTGAAGAACACGATGCACAGGAGCTTCTGGGAGAGGAATTCGAGTTACTGGAATAAATAGGGGTTAAAAACAAAGGGTGACACAAGCAATTATTCCAAAGTAAAAAAAAAAATAGCTAGATAATTATTATTTAGCAATGGCTACTGTGTTACATTGAGCTGGGAAACCTGAGCTGCCACTAACAATCTGGCAGGGCAGTCTGCTCGCCATTTAGTAGTTGAGTAATCTGTGAACTACTGTAAGAATTTCATTTGTGGTTCAGTATGTTCTAATGGAAACACAGAGGACAATAGCCCTTCAGTCTGTCGTGTTTGAAATGTGCAGTGTAACTCCTAAAATTCAGCATTAGGGAGTCAGTCCCAAGGAAAAAACTGGATTTTGGAGGAGTGAAATAAGATTTTTTTAATTGCCTCTTTAATTCTGCAGCGTTTGCTCCTTGAATGTGCCAACTGCAAACTATCTGGGCGTGGGGAAAAAGGGATTTTTTCTCTCGATTGCTTCAAAATGACCCCAAGCACCGAAGCAGAGCACGGGGAGATGTTCTGTTCCCTGCTCTGCCTCATCCTCTCTGACAGTTTTGCTTCTTTTAGACTGTTTGCTCATGCTGGTGTACAAGGATAAATCCGAACGAGCAAAAGGGCATAAGGAGAGGAGCAGCATGACCTTAGAAGACATCTGCGGCTTGGATCCTGGGCTGTCCTACGAGGGTTTGAATCACACGCTGGCCATCATCTGCCTCTCTCAAGTGGTGATGCTGGGATTTGAGAACAA
The DNA here is from genome assembly GCA_013401355.1 of Ceyx cyanopectus. Taxonomy (NCBI): domain Eukaryota; kingdom Metazoa; phylum Chordata; class Aves; order Coraciiformes; family Alcedinidae; genus Ceyx; species Ceyx cyanopectus. The sequence continues at coordinate 30,569 of VYZU01023175.1, read as the reverse complement.
GGAAACGATGTACGCCTGGGATCTGCGAATGCGCTACAGCCTGGGGGAAGGTAACCTTTGTCCCTCTCCCTTCTCACACCTCTGCGGCTTTTTCTCCCCGAGGAAATGTGCTTTTCTTTTGCTAAAATGCAAATAAAGTTAAGAGAGTGTTAATCGTTTCAGAGTGAAGAGGTTGGTGTTCCCTTTACACCTAAAATAAAAGCAGGTGTCCCTTATTTAGTCTGGAGCTTTGAAGCAAAGTGATCAAACCTCTGCTCCTGCAGTTTCCTCGGGGATCTTGGCAACAGGGTCCAGAGGGAGCCTGAATTCAGGGTTTTGAGTAAAACTTGGCTAGTTCAATCCTAGGGAGCCTAAATTAAGAATTCTGAGTAAAACATGGCTAATTTTTCTGAGCTCCCTACTAGGTGTTGCACTGATAGTGCTCCTTGCTGCTAGTGTCCTCTCTCAGGAGGAGACAACAGTGCAAGAATAGTGTCACCAGACACAATTTTCCCAGCTGACTTCACTCTTATGCCTCCTTTTATCTAATTTTCTTGCTTAGCAGCTCCAAAGTGTGCAGTGGTGACCAGTGAGGATGTTGGTAATCCAGAGTATCTGGCTTCTGTTTGTTTAGTCATAACTAAGGAAGGAAAGTAGATGTGTAGGAGACACATTAACCATCTTAATCATTTGTTACATATGCTTTGCCATCTGTGGTGGTTGTGGACTGGTTCCTCNAAGAAAACAAGTGTAATTGATTGAACTGTCAGTAGAATATTAATTGCAAAAAAGTATAGTATATATAGAGTATATATAATATATATATTTTTTTTCCCCCCCACAGTTTTATCTTTCAGTGCAGGTTTGGTTAGGAGAAAGAACTGAATCTAGCTTTAATATGCAGAAAAGAGTGGAAACTTAGATGAAGAGAGCATGGTGATGTGGTTTTTTTTTCCTTAAAGCATAGTAAGGGTGCCTTTGTGTGCCTTAGAAATAAGGTGGCTGGAGGATAAAAATAGGCTATGGGTAGATGACCTCAGAGTCTGGGAAGGGAGAGAGAGGGGGGAGGGAAAAAAAGTGAAAGGAGTTCCTGCTGTTCCTGCAGGAGAGAATTTGCACTGAATTCCCAGTGTTTTTTCTCCCTTTTTAGTAGACAAGGTGGATGTGATTGCTGGCATAAAATTAGAGAGAATTAATTGAGGTGAGAAGTTCTTGAGCCCACAACTTCTTCTGAGGAAATCTGCAGCTCACTTAATAGCTGAAGGAGGAAAAGTTAGGAAAGGAGGAATTTAAATAGAACTTTTTGTTCTTGGGTGTATTCAGCCCTAGTTTGGCTTTTGTCTGAGTAGAGTAGATGGTTGTGGGAGAGTTTAGAAATAAATTCTTTTTTTTTTTTTTTTCCTCCAAGAAAGCAACACATGGCAAAATCTTCACGCCCAGATCTGTTTTTTCCTCTGCTTTGGTATTCAGATTTGGACATGCTGGGGTTTTATTGTGTGCTTATTGTTGTTTGCTTGCTTTTAACAGTGATCTAGAATCTGCAGCTCTGATTTTGGCAGGTAACTTGCCACTGCTGTGGGAAGTGTTCTCCATTCCTCATTTATGAGGCAGAAAAAACCCTGAGGCTCCTGCTCCCCTGATGAATTGCCAGTGAAGTACTGAGCAGAGGGGTCCAACTGATATTCAAGATTCCTTCCTGATGGTTTTGGTACCTTAATCCTCAAGGTGCTTTGGGGATCCTTTTCACCTCTGATGTTGAAGCAGGTTGTGTAACAAGTGTGTGGCCAAAAAGGGGACACGGTGTGACTATTGATTTGCTCCCTTAGCAGCACTAGTGGCAAAGCTGTAAGCAGAGCTGGAGTCACTGAGATCTATCTCTGTCTCCTTTCACATTTCCCTTGAATGACTTTGTGGCTAATTCTGCTGGAGCCTTGGGGAACTTAGGAAATGCATGGCACAGATGAGGAGTTGACTTACAGCTAAGAATATATAGCAAGGATTGGAGGAGAAGCAGGGCTCCAGGTCTAGCTGGAATTCAGGATCCTTGGAGCAGCAAACAGGGGAAAAAAAATAATAATAAATGAGTTTTCCTGGAATTTACCTTGTAGTTTTCATAGGCAGGTGTGATCTTTGGGCAACCAAAAAAACCTGGGACTGGAAATGTGATGGAGCTGATGCTTTTGTGACAAAACAGGTTGGTTTGGTTGGTTTTGTTTAATCACAAAATGAAACTAAATGAGGAGTGGAGGTCAAGTTGAGAATCAGGTGCTTGTTCAGCTTGTTCCCTTTGAAACACTGTGAGGTTTGAGCCCTTAAAGTGCTCCCAGGAGCTTCTTATTCAAAATGCAACAGCTCTGAAGGAGATAAATAAAATAGGGGATCCTGGAGGTGAAATTTGAACCTGAATTTTGTGAACTGAATGAGACAGGTGGTTCCTTTTTTTTCCCCCAGTTTTCTGTGAAATATGAATAATTAACTGACATCTAAGTGTTTATTACCTAAAAATTGCTTAATTTCCTAGTCATTTAAAACATTTGGATTGATAAACTGAGATGGGGAGCAACCTGGATGATACAGGATAAATTAATGGAGTGTTACAGCTTCATCATTTATAGCACTAAAGCAAGACATGCTTTGTTTTGGTGGTTTTTTTTCCCAATCCTCAACTGGTTTAGCAGAGAATAATGAGTTTATAGTGGGGCTGCCTGGTTTCTGCTTGGAATCTTCATGCCTTGTGATGTGGGAAGGATCAGTCCACACACCCCAGCTGAGCAGAATCGTTTCTAGAACACAGATCACTTGATTTTTCTAGAATAATTTTAAATATTACTTAATTTTTATTTCCTTATCTGCTTAGTTCATAGATTCCAAGTTTTTGTAGCACCTGGCACCAAACTGGAGAGTGGACCTGCCACCCTGCACTTCTGCAATGACATCCTGGTCCTTGCCAAAGACCTTCCTCCCTGTGTCATGGGCCAGTGGAAGCTCTCGGATCTACGGCGCTATGGAGCTGTCCCAAATGGCTTCATCTTTGAAGGGGGCACCAGGTGTGGCTTCTGTAAGTACAAATGGAACCTTTGTCTTCTTAATTATGAAAAGACAGGCTTTATTATATATATATTTAATAATTTTTTTATGTTATTGTTTTAATAAAGCTGGTTTGGTAATGAGATGGATCTATATTATTGACTGCGTTCTCTTATCATCTGGATTTGATTGGAATGAAATATACTAGATTATTATATTATATTATATTATATTATTAATTATATATTACATTTTCTGGTGTAGTAGCTGCTTCTCCCAGTTCTGTATCTTCTGCAGACCTACTGTCAGATTCACAAGGAGTGTGTGGTGTGAAATGTGGATGAATGACCCAAATGTGGAACTCTAGGTGATGGAGCTTGAAGCACCTGAATTAATTATGTTGTGTGTTCCTTGTGGTGCTTTTTTCCCCTCCCCCCTTAAGCTTACACTAATTTCTGGTGCAAAATGAACCAGGAGTAAAAAGGAACAAATAGGATTCCTCATCTTTCAAGGTGAACTTTTCTATTTCAGAAAGATACTCTTAATTATTGGCATATCAAGAAATGCAAATAGTCTTTGTGGTGAGGCACAGAGAAATAAATTACCTTTCTAAAGGAAAGTGTTTCCCTTTAGACTCATGTTCTCTGTCTGTGATGTTTACCTCTCTAAATATTTAAAGAGCCTTTATGCTCTGTCACATTTGCTAGGTTAAACAAACACAGCTGGTTTTATTCCCAGTAAGCTCAGGAGGTCACCAGCAGCTCTTTTCTGTACCTGTTTAAGTGTGAATTAGTTGGGTTTTTTTATTACAGGTGACTACAATTAGACAGGTACTTTGGAAAGGGTCCCACTATGCTGTTGAACATTATATTAATGTGGTTTTTCTCCTGAAGAAATTCCTATCAACCTTCAGCTGCTCTGAAGGGTTGTTTTGCCACTTTCCCTGCATGTGTGTATTCCAAAGGAAAACCAGGATATTCATATTTAAATATGTATTTAATCTTCAGATTTGATTCAGTACTGCCATGAGAAGAAAAGGAATTTTGTTAATAGGACCTGAATAAAAAGATAACTGGTTATTTTTAGTTGGAAAGTGGTGGTGAAGTAAATTTCCTCTTTCTTCAAGTATCTCTTAACCCATTCCTCTGAAATTCTTGAGGAATAGGACAAGCAAGTAGTAAAAAACATGTTATTCCAGAAGTTGTTTGAATTCCCAAATGAATAATGAATCCACAAATCACCTCCAAAGCCTTTGCTCAATCTGGGTAGCAGGAAGACATCTCAGATAATGCTGAGATTCAAACATTAAATCTAGGTGTACTTGCAAGATTAAGAATAAACACTAGTTTATTCTTAAATAGGAAAAAAAATAATTTACATTTTCAACTCTGCTTGCTTTTAACATCATAATATTAATTTTAGAGGTTGGAATATTAGTTCTGCTTCTGACAGCTGCAGAGAAATCCATCTCTGGGGCAGAATCTGGCTGAAGCTGAATTTTGGTTCTTCTTTCCTCTAAGACTTCTGCAAAAATCACTCTGAAGTAGTGGAAGCCAAAGGGCCACTGTTCTAGGAGGAACCATATAACAAATAATAATTTATTAGAATGTTGGAAGCACTAGAGGTGGTTGAACTGGGGCAATACCTGGAATTTCTTGAAAGCTCCTGAGGTTTGTAGATTTGTGTGTCTGTTTTTTTGTGCAGATATTCTTCTCTTGCTGTCTCCCACTTAGGCTTACCCCATGGAGAGAGTAAGTGAGCTCTTCAGCCTAGTAAACAGCTGCATGGTATTACAGTGACACATATCACATATTCCTTAGCTTCCAAATGCTTGTGCACCAAACCTGTTCCAACACATGACTGAGATGTGTAATTTCTAGTAATGAATTTCTCAGCTTTCTCAAGAAAGCAGAAAAGAAATGGAATGGCTGGTTTTAATGGAAGCTTTTGAAGCATAACTTAGTTAAGCCTTTAGCTACTCATCCTTCACACCTGATTTCTTTTGCAAGGACCCCCAACCTACTTTTCCCCCCCCTTGCAATCCAGTTCTGCCTAGGAAAAGATTTCCTGGGAGAGTTGATCTGTGATTACAATGATAGAATCTGCAAAGAAAGATTTTCATGCAGATCTGTGCACTGGAGTCATATCCAGAAACACAGTTTGCACCAGTTATGTAAAGGCTGTCACATTCCTTGATGGGATTTCCACATCCATGATAGTTCTCTGCAGAAATGATCATTAAGCAGCCAGTTTCCATGCATATATTGACTTTTTTTTTTTTCTTTCCATTTCAGTCCAAAGCTTGTAGAGCCTCTTAGGAGTTTAATACTCATCAAAGTGGTTCAGCTGTACTATTTATGTCTGGGATTATTTGAGGAACTTTCTTTTCCTGAATGCCAGCATGGATGTGTAGGATTCTGTGGAATTATCAAGCCACATTGTATATCACTGTGCTTAAGATGTGAGTGACCTCTGTCAAGTTCTCCCTGGATCCTGCCTGTGTGTGGAATAGGGGATGGGAGTTGTGTTCAGAAAGCAGCAAATCCTTGTGCTGCTCCCTCAGGAAAAGCATCCCTGGGATTCCTGAGGGATGGAAGAGCCAGCCCCTCAAAAATGAGGTGCACTGCTTTCCCTAGACTCTGAGGAGAAGGCAGCTCAAAGGAAAAACTGGATTTCCAGTCATATCTGAACACCTTCTGGCTCTTAGTATCTCCTGTGGAGAGGAAAGGGGACAAAACTGTCACTTCCAGAACTTTCACTCCTGTCAGACTCTGGGGTTAGCACTGCAATCTCCTAGGGTTTCTATGTGCCAGGAAATATGGGATAAACCTGGTTTTACAACCAAGAATAGAAAACAATACCTCAGAATAGTATTTACTCTTTAAGGAGAATTTACTCTGGTTTATGTTTCATGAGCTAGTGTTTAACATCACTTAGTCCACCCTGCATCTCAAGGAAGACTTTGGAGACCTTGTAGTCTAGAAATGATTGGCAAGCCAAAGTATAAATTCTACTAGCAAGCCAACTCCAGTTCCAGTTGAATTTATAGCAGCTCACCCAGTTAAATAAACTGTACCAGGAACAAGAAGTTTTGACCAGTAAGATCTGAAGAAGAGCAAAGATGAGGTGACATCAGGTAACAAAGATGCTGCTTGTTGCTCATCAGCAGATTGAAGCTGAGGCAGCAAAGACTTAGATGTGACATAAATGGAGAATAAGAAGAGTGTGGACCAGAATATATCTCAAATATAGATCCAAAATTAGGGGCCTGCAGATCTCAGAGGTGGTATTGTGGTTTTCTGGTGACCAGGCAGCACTCCAAGGCCTATATTCTAATTTAATTCAATTTTTCTGTCTGGTTATTGTATTTAAAGTCACTGGGGTGATCTTATTGCTGAATTTTTAAGAATATTTAATATTTTATTTTTTTTTTTAATGTCAATAATGTTTGGACTGACAATCCTCCAATAAAAAGTTCTCTGGAGCACTTCTATTCTTGTGTGTTGTTCATGGAGCCCCAGATCGTGCAGCTCAGAACTTGTTTGTTTATTTAGTGATTCTTGTTCTAATTTTGCTTGGGGCTATTCTTAATGAATGGAAAGCAAAATATCAGAGTGGAGCAAAGGGTAAAGATCTGATGACAACCTGTGGAGTTGTGTTTCATTCTATTAATAAGAAAACACATAGGCCTTAGTCTAGGAAAAATTAGACTATAATCCAGCAGGATAACCAAATCCTAATTCATTAAGATATAAAAAGATGCTCTTGGGTACCATGGGGTGAAAGGAAAATTGACTTGATGGAGCCACTTCTAAGCATCCCTGAAACCTGCACAGCTAAGATTTGCTCTACAAATAAATAAAAGACCTAGACAGCTGTTGAGACTGTGCCTTGTGTTTTGGCAATCCTCTAAGTGACTAAATCTCAGAAAATTAGCATAAATGAATAAGTAGTTCTTGAATTGAAATCTGTTTGTGGTAAAGTGTGTGTGAGCTGAGCTGAATTTTTTATTTCTCTTCTCCGGAGAGCACATCTTGTTTATTTAGATAATTTAGGTAATTTAGGTTATTTAGGTTATTTAGGTTATTTATTTTGATTATTTAGGTTATTTAGATTTATTTAGGTTATNAAATTTTTATTAGTTATTATTTAATTGTTTTTATTATGGTATTTTTATCTTTTTATTTTAATTATCTTTATTTTTTAACGGCTTGCGCTTACACTTTTGCTTCCCGTATTCCAAATAATTCCAGCTCCAGAGATTTCTGATGATACCCAGGTAGAAAACACACCTGTTTGTGTTGTGCTTTCTTGCAGGGGCTGGTGTGTTTTTCCTTTCCTGTGCTGAAGGAGAGCAGATCAGCTTTCTGTTCGACTGCATCGTCCGTGGCATCTCCCCAACCAAAGGCCCCTTTGGTCTGCGTCCAGTCCTACCAGGTTAATATGGGCAGGGTGAACTCACCCAGCAAAGGAGGGACTTGTGTCTGGCTCTTGTTGCTGGGATTCTCAGAGAGCAGACACCAGGGGCGTGGAAAATGCAAAGTGGTTTTCATTCTGATGTGTCCCAGTTGAGATTCATCAGCTGAATTTCTTTTTATTTTATTTTTACCCAGTTGTTTGCATGTTATCTAGAAAATATCATGAAAATTCTTCTAGTGGAACTCATACCATCTTGAATTCAGTGAGTTTCTGGAAATAGGGATCAAATGAATGTGAATATTGTGATGATAAAAATCATTCTATTATGTGTACATTCAAAATTAATTGGAAAAGGAAAAAAAAAAAGATATTTTTCAGTTTCCTATGATGTGGTACTTAAAGAATCCATGAATTCTGCCAAATCTGGCTAAGTCTATAGGACAGTCTAGTCCTGCAGACTGGAAAGCCCTCTAATTTCATCTAACTTCATTTACTGAAGCAATTAACCAATGTTGCATATAATCAAGAGCATCTCTTAGGTAGCTGCTTGCTTAACTTTATGCAATCCATTTTTTTTCCCCCCTGCCAGGTGCTTACTGAGCAACCCTGGAGCTCTGAATGGCTGTGACATGTTATTTGCACCTCACCAAAGTATTCCAAATGTCCCACCATGAGCAGCTGATGTGGCTTTAATGAATATCCACCAACGTGGTGTAAAAATAAAGCCACCATCAGGGGCAGTTGTAGTTCAGCCAAAATTGATGTAATCCTTCCTCTTTGCCCCAAAGCAGCACTGCAAAAGATTTCAGTGCTTGCCTTACACAGGAGATTTTAATTTGTTGGGAGTTGGAAAATGAGATTTTTTTTTATTAGAAGGGCCTGAGTGAATCTAACTGCCTGGATTCCATGGGAGTAAATGATATTAGAGGATTAATTTAAGAGTTTGGGAAATTAAGATGTTAACTGCTCTTAGAGTTGTTGGAGCTACTGTGGGATGGTGTGTGGGCAGAAGCTGTCTGAACTTGGACAGCTGTCTCCATAGCTTCTTCTGCCCTGAGTTAGCAGCAGGGCAAATCACTACTCAGTTCTTTAGAGTATTGTGCACAAAGTATAGGATGATTCCAACAAATCCCACTTTACTGCTGAAAAAACTATTTTTTTTATCATTTGTAAGCCATATTTCTATATTCATGTGTTATTCAGGTTATGTCATCCAGGAGAGACTGATCTCTTAAAGGTGGCTTCAATCCTTAGTCCATCTTTTAGCAAAACCTGAGCAGTGTGTAAGCAAAAAGACATAAATATATGTAAAATATGTAAATGTAATATAAATATGTAAAAATTCTCTAGATGTTTCCTAGCTTATGCTGGGGAAGAAGTTCTTTTTTTTATATATATTGTGTGATAAGAGGTGAATCAGTTACTAAAAACTAATATTTAAGTAGTAATTCCCTACTAATGTTCTGAAAATCATATCCTGAGCAAAGTGGGAGGATCTTTACTCCTGGGAAGGGTTAGTGTCTGTGGCATCTTGGCTTGACTCATTGGCTAATCTCTTGTGCCAACTTTCAACTCCAAGTGCTCGTAGAACATCTTTGTTAGATCTTTTTGGACATAAGGGCATTTAACTGGCTACAGCAGAGTAACTGGAGCAGAGGCCATTCAAAAATAGACTCAAGCAGCAGATCCTTGCACAGACCTGTCTGGGTTGCACCATAGGTGCTGGTGGCCAAGTCCTGTGTTTTCCTTTGGCACAGGTCCCTGTGGAAGCACTGGGGGGTTCATTTGAATAAGCAGTTAGGCAGGTTTGAACTAGTCCAGGCTTCATATGAGTTGTAGGGGAAATAGGTATGGTGACCTAATAAAATCATCTTTATCAAACAATCCTTTTCTGGTTTTAAAATTAAGTTTGGTGTCAGACACAGCAAGCCCCGTTTAAACCAATTGTTTTGTTGCCCTTAGGACAGGGACAACAATGCCTACTAATTATGATTTGGTTTTGGTCATTTGTAGGATGAAAAATCTAATCTTCCATGATGATAAAATTCCCAATGAGCCAGGTCAGGAGGTATTTTACACATGTTATTTTTCAGCTCCTCTAGACCTGCTGGATGCTGATTATCTCTGTGGCTATTGCCTTTGGTGCCCCATATATTTATATATTTTCTTGTCCCATATGTTTTCTGTCCAGCATTTTTCCTTCCTGTGGTAGAAGGTCAAACACGGTATCTAACATTCTTATCTATCACCCTTATCTAACATCCAAATGTCATTTTCTTTCCTTTTTTAAATAGATTTTCCACATTTCTTCTTTTTTATTTCTTTATTTTCTGTTTCTTTTTCAAGATCCAAGTACAAGTCCAGCCTATTCAGAAGAAAGATTGGCTCATGCAGCTTTGCAACTGGAAAAACGCTTGAGCTTGCTGTCCCATACAAGTCGCCAGGGCAGTGGAGGTAAGAAAAAAGCAACTAATAATCAATTATTTTCCTCCCCAGGCTTTAGAATTGAGTGTCTGCATCTTATCTGATTGTAAGATACTGATATTAAAAGAAAAAGACTGGAGATTTGATTTGGTTGCTTGTGGGGTAGCTCTTTAATGGTATCACCTAAAGTCCATTGATTGGAATTTTTCAGCTAGCAGAGTGAGTTTTGGATCACAGGAAAATCCTTTAGTGTGGTGAATCCTACTGAATTTGTGCCTGAGCAACTTGTAAGTGTTACTATTCTTGTTCTTCGTGGTGCTATCTGTGCATGTCCCATCTGGAGCTGTTTATGTATGGATGGAGAATTGGTGTCTAGCACTGGACTGGTAAAAGGGAATATTCCTTGATCTGAATCATGATATCTCTCGAAGTTAAATCCTCCAAACATCTGTTTTGCTCTTAACTGTAAAGCTTGCAAGCCTGAAAATAGCCCTGGGAAGATCCTCAGGAGCTTAATGATGTACTTCTATACATGTCAATGGCTACTACTGCTGAGTAATGTTTTTGGCTAAATTCCACTGAGACTTCCCAAGAGTTTTCTTACTAGATTTGACTAGGTTGATGGAAAACAAATGAGACTTGATAGAGAAGCAATGATAATTGCACTATGTCCATAAATGAATCATGGAAGATCTACTTGTATAGATATGTAAACTTTTTTTTATAGTAGTAGTAGTCTCATTTTTGTTAGTTAAAGTGATTTATGGTTGCATTTTGGTTGAGATCTTATGGAGAATTACAGTGTTGGAGAGCTCAAGACAGAACAAGACAATCATGTTTGATTTTGCTTTTGTGATCTCTTCAACATTCACTTTGTGTCATTCAAATAAGATTTAAATAGAGGAAAAAAAAAAAAAAAGAAGAAAAAAAAAAATTTGGTTGATTCAGAACAAATAGGAAAATGNAGGCAGGGTTATGACAAGGTAAGTCTTTGCATTTTATTTTTCTCCTGGGGATAGGAATGACTGCAGGAATTCTGGCTTTCTGACAGATGTTCCCCTTACAAAAAGCAGATGGACAGAAAGCAGATGGAGAAAAAGCAGATGGATTCTGAGTCCTATTTGTACTTAGCTGCCATGCTTCAGTCTGCTGCCTGTGTTTTGAAACCCAGTTGATGTGTTTTCTCCCTTTCCAGCAGACGACCGAAGTCTTTCAAGCTCATCCTCAGACACCAGCCACTCAGATGTCAGTGTTGGGAGCAGACTGACCATTTGGCCTGAACAATCTTCAGCCAGCACTTCCCAAGAGAGCCACGGACTGGCAGCTGCCAAGGGCATTCACCTTGGGGAAGAAAAAACCCTTCCAGATGGGGCACGTGGCACCACCAAACCACCTCCCAAACCCCTCCGATCCAGACAGCTCCAGGAAATAGGTCGTCAGAGTTCTTCTGACAGTGGAATAGCTACTGGCAGCCACTCTTCTTACTCTGGAAGCTTCTCTTCCTATGCTGGGAGCTTGGACATTTGCCACGGTGACGAGTTTGGATCCTTGCTCAGCTTGCCACTGAATTTTCCTTCAGAGCAGAGTTTATGTACTTGTCCTCACGGCGAGCCCCAGAGAGGTGTGGGATCAGAGTACCAGGTCCCCAGCTCTCTCAGACACGTTTATGACACACCCAGGAGTTTGTTACAGGCAGCTTCCAAAGATGGGCAACCCAAGAGTGCAGATTCCATGCTACCCAAGGACCAGGCACTGGCACCTCAAGGTGCTAGTGACACAAAACTGCTACTGCCACACCTGGANGCCCTGGGAAGATCCTCAGGAGCTTAATGATGTACTTCTATACATGTCAATGGCTACTACTGCTGAGTAATGTTTTTGGCTAAATTCCACTGAGACTTCCCAAGAGTTTTCTTACTAGATTTGACTAGGTTGATGGAAAACAAATGAGACTTGATAGAGAAGCAATGATAATTGCACTATGTCCATAAATGAATCATGGAAGATCTACTTGTATAGATATGTAAACTTTTTTTTATAGTAGTAGTAGTCTCATTTTTGTTAGTTAAAGTGATTTATGGTTGCATTTTGGTTGAGATCTTATGGAGAATTACAGTGTTGGAGAGCTCAAGACAGAACAAGACAATCATGTTTGATTTTGCTTTTGTGATCTCTTCAACATTCACTTTGTGTCATTCAAATAAGATTTAAATAGAGGAAAAAAAAAAAAGTAGAAAGAAGATAATTTGGTTGATTCAGAGCAAATAGGAAAATGAGAATTTGAACATGAGAATGCAACCCCAAGCCACATAAGACAGGTTTTCTTCAGAGCATTCCCAGCTTTCTGAGCATGGAACTGTGACTATTCCCTGCCATATAATTTAGGAGTATCTGAACCAAAACCAATCAAATCTACAGGAGTAAAATATGGTTGAAAAGAGGAGAACATGCTGTTGAAACAAAAAAACCCAGCTCTGGTAGCATTCTGTTCCACACAGAGGCAGGGTTATGACAAGGTAAGTCTTTGCATTTTATTTTTCTCCTGGGGATAGGAATGACTGCAGGAATTCTGGCTTTCTGACAGATGTTCCCCTTACAAAAAGCAGATGGACAGAAAGCAGATGGAGAAAAAGCAGATGGATTCTGAGTCCTATTTGTACTTAGCTGCCATGCTTCAGTCTGCTGCCTGTGTTTTGAAACCCAGTTGATGTGTTTTCTCCCTTTCCAGCAGACGAGCGAAGTCTTTCAAGCTCATCCTCAGACACCAGCCACTCAGATGTCAGTGTTGGGAGCAGACTGACCATTTGGCCTGAACAATCTTCAGCCAGCACTTCCCAAGAGAGCCACGGACTGGCAGCTGCCAAGGGCATTCACCTTGGGGAAGAAAAAACCCTTCCAGATGGGGCACGTGGCACCACCAAACCACCTCCCAAACCCCTCCGATCCAGACAGCTCCAGGAAATAGGTCGTCAGAGTTCTTCTGACAGTGGAATAGCTACTGGCAGCCACTCTTCTTACTCTGGAAGCTTCTCTTCCTATGCTGGGAGCTTGGACATTTGCCACGGTGACGAGTTTGGATCCTTGCTCAGCTTGCCACTGAATTTTCCTTCAGAGCAGAGTTTATGTACTTGTCCTCACGGCGAGCCCCAGAGAGGTGTGGGATCAGAGTACCAGGTCCCCAGCTCTCTCAGACACGTTTATGACACACCCAGGAGTTTGTTACAGGCAGCTTCCAAAGATGGGCAACCCAAGAGTGCAGATTCCATGCTACCCAAGGACCAGGCACTGGCACCTCAAGGTGCTAGTGACACAAAACTGCTACTGCCACACCTGGAAGCACGGAAGGCACCTGAGCACAGACAGGACAGAGGGAGGCCTTCATCTTTACTTGCAGAAAGCAGCAAGGACTCAAGTGATGAGACATATGTGGATTTTGTTTCAAGGTGGTCAGACACCAAACCACAAGGACAGGTGTCAGACTCCAAAAGTAGTGAGTTGTCACCACCTAGTGGGGCCTCACCCGACCCCTGTGACACATGTAGCCCCCAGCTTGGGATGACAAGAGGTCTTTTTTCAGCTTGTCCAATCTGTGGTGGACTAAAGGTAAATACCTAACACTGAGCAGATGCTCACAAGGCTTTCTTAATATAGCATGATTGCTTTAAAATGGCTTAAGCTGCAGGTCATAAATACTATTATTTCCTTGATCATTTGAACAGGTAATAACTTTTGTGTTGTTTATGCTCAAGTTGACTGGCTTAGCACATGATCTTCTCAAAATCAGGAAAACACTGAACAATATAGACCATCAGTCCTTACTTTTGAGTTGTCCCATTTTGGCTTTGAGTGGCTTTGATGAGAGACAGAAGCTTTACAGGTACTGAGAGGGCTGAATATTGAATATAAGAGTAATCTAGCATGAAATACATTGATTTATCTTGCTGCTGGTATTTCCAATGAAGAAAGAAGGGAAGTCAAATGACATGTGCTGCTACTCTGCAGGTGACCACCATGCATATTTGTATTTTCATGATGGTTTTAATGTCTTTATTGTTGTAGTTGTTCTTGCATAAGAAGCCAGATTAGCAAAGCTTCTCTCTGGAGAAGAAGATATTCAAGTCAGCATGGTAATCCACAGCAGACCAGCTAATCCAGTATTATAACTGGCTAATGACAGAAACAAATTAATGGTATTATTACCAAGACAGTGTATCTGCAAAAAAAAAAAACCCAATTGGTTTTGATCAGCACTCACATAAAGGTTTAAAACTAAAAGTATGGAGTTTCAAATGCTTTTCTACCCACACTTGCCAGTATCTATGTTACTGTGACTGATATTCTCATCAATTCTTGTCTTTTTGCTGTGGTAAGATTTATACATCAGTTGTACCTTGTGTGGAGAAAACTTATCTGGTTTTCTCCATGCTGGAGAAGCCATTTTTTGGGGTGATTTTGTTTGGTGAACTAGAAGATGGTGAAGCTGCTTGTGCTGGTGAGCTGTTGGAAGGCTGGCCAGGTTGGAGGCAGTGCTTCAGTACAGGAATGGATGGAGGGATTCAGCCAGAGAGATGCTTGTTTGAGGAATTAAATACTTCCATGGAAGTGCTTGTGTTTTAATTAAGCATGTGAGATGACACAAATCACTGCTCTGAAATGGGCTTCAGTGTACAGGAATTAAGAAAAATTAGAAGGTTAGCAATTTGAGGGATTGTTTTCTTCTCAAGGGGTATTTTTTTGTCTGAAAACCAGAAAAAGCTGTCAGCCTGAGGGGCTTGTGGCTTTGTTATTGGCAGTGAGGAAAGAATTAGTTAAATTAGTTATATCCTATAGTCAAAATATGTTAATTGATATATGAATTAATCAGAGTTTACCCTGGAATATTGTGGCAGACAGGAAGCTGAAAGATAATGATAAGAAAATGATAACACTTGGCAAATATTTTGGGAATTGTCACTATTTAAACACTTTTTAGTGAGAGAAACACTGATGCAATCCTCTTACTAACTCTTTAGTGTAAGATATACACATCTGCCTTTTTATTTGTGTGTGTTGGTTTATTTTTTTTCTATCCATTTGTAAGTTGGGAATGAAGTCTCATTAAGTGGAATGAATGATTTACAGGTTTGGTTTCACTTTTTGAAAGAAAAAAAGAACTTCTTGAGGGATTGCCATGAATTGTCAAGAGGAGATATTTTAGTATTTAATGGACACCACCTTTGGGTTTTTCTCTTGATGAGTACATTGAAAGCATAAATCCATACTAAAAATTCTTATTCCTTGTGCTCTGAACAGAATATGTTTAAGATGCAGCAGGGCCAGGAAGAATTGATGTCAGGATTAATGAAGACACCAGGTTTTCATGTTTATTCAAATATATCTTCAAATTGCACCATTCTTGGGAGCTCCTTTGCAATTTCAACTGAAGCTGTTACTTAAATGGTGTTGGTGGCTCTTAAAATCCTCCTGTTTGAGGTGAGCAAATGGCCTGAGGAGAGGAAAGTCTATTCAGGAATAAAGAATAGAAGCTTTGGTTTGTTTTCTGCCCCTGGGTGCAAGCTCTGGCAGGTGGAGGTGAGGTTTGGGTGTGTTGCAGAGCCAGCATGAAGAAAATCACTAAATATTGCTTCTCTGGTGTATTTCATAGTAGATTCTGGGGCTGAATAAGCAGGGTGCAGGGTGTTTGCTCTCTGTTGTATGTAGTGTGCTCCAGATGACCTTTCCAAGCTTCACAAGGTGTGCCTTGCCCATGTCATTTTGCCTGGGTAATTTCAGTGGTAGAGATGATGCAGAGGTTCACTCTTGGTGCATTTAAATATATTTTCAGCTCAGAATGTTGGATTATGATGGGATTCCTGAGTAAGATGTTGAGATTATTAGATTTATTAACTCCTTAGCTAATATTTCTTTGATGAATAGAATTTCACTGTATGCTTGCTGCTCTGTAACTTCATTTGATGGTCTAGTTTGAGAAATGATGTCAACCTTTTGATAGGGTGTCTTTTTTTTTTTACACCACCATTGTTTGTAAATTTTCTTAGAAGTCTGAAAAATAAAATGTTTTTCCAACTGGTTTTGTCCTTTTCCATCTGACCAGCACTGGTTTTAGTTTTTGGTTTGCTTTTTTTTTTCCTCCCCTGACCTTTATCTTCTTGCAAGTTGAATCAATATGGAATATTTAGAGCTGTCTCTTCATGCTCTTTGGTGTGATACTCAAATCACTTCTGACAGCTCTAAACGTGGCTATTAGCAGCAATGACTTTTATGTCTAGCTCACCCTAAACTCCTATTTATGTCAGTGGGAGTAGAAATATACTCTTGATTACTGCCTTTGTAGTTAACTTGTGATAAGAGAGAAGAAAGTGTCAGTGTGTGTGGCTGGTACCATCATTCCTACACTGCTATTCAGCCTCCTACTGCAATTGCTCCTTTAAAAATACCTGAACCTCCTTGGAGACAGTGGTCCCAAACTGGGAGCTGCTCTACCCAAATCCTCAGGGAGGTGTTTGTGTAATTCCTGCTACCACAATAACTAGATGCCTGCAACTTGGAATTTCCCAGCATTATTAAGTGGAAATCCACAGAAGAGGTCAGGGGTTTTGTCAAGTAGCAGGATCCGAAGTGTTGAGTGGTTAAATATCCACACTTTGGGGGGGATGTGGATCTCAGTTTAGCTGAGGAATTGCTTTGATTACCTGGGTGATTACCTTGCTTTGATTACCTGATTGTCTAGGTGATGCTGCTCTGTCTTGGTGGTGCTGCTCTGGCAGGGGGTTGGACTGGATGATCTTTCCAGGTCCCTTCCAACCCCTGACACTCTGTGACTCTCTGATTAGGAAATTTCTCTCTCTTAGCCATGTAGAAGCAGCTTTAGTTTGCATTCCAGCTTTAAGGGAAGGCTGTCTGGACTGGGATCCTGGAGCCAAGGCTGTACTCAGTATATTGAACCAAGTCTCTGGAGATCTAAAGCTACTCTGAGTGTTTCCACTGTGGATTGTAAACCAGGATACTGAGCCCAGAGAGAAGCAAGGCTGATGTGNTGAGGAGAGGAAAGTCTATTCAGGAATAAAGAATAGAAGCTTTGGTTTGTTTTCTGCCCCTGGGTGCAAGCTCTGGCAGGTGGAGGTGAGGTTTGGGTGTGTTGCAGAGCCAGCATGAAGAAAATCACTAAATATTGCTTCTCTGGTGTATTTCATAGTAGATTCTGGGGCTGAATAAGCAGGGTGCAGGGTGTTTGCTCTCTGTTGTATGTAGTGTGCTCCAGATGACCTTTCCAAGCTTCACAAGGTGTGCCTTGCCCATGTCATTTTGCCTGGGTAATTTCAGTGGTAGAGATGATGCAGAGGTTCACTCTTGGTGCATTTAAATATATTTTCAGCTCAGAATGTTGGATTATGATGGGATTCCTGAGTAAGATGTTGAGATTATTAGATTTATTAACTCCTTAGCTAATATTTCTTTGATGAATAGAATTTCACTGTATGCTTGCTGCTCTGTAACTTCATTTGATGGTCTAGTTTGAGAAATGATGTCAACCTTTTGATAGGGTGTCTTTTTTTTTTTACACCACCATTGTTTGTAAATTTTCTTAGAAGTCTGAAAAATAAAATGTTTTTCCAACTGGTTTTGTCCTTTTCCATCTGACCAGCACTGGTTTTAGTTTTTGGTTTGCTTTTTTTTTTCCTCCCCTGACCTTTATCTTCTTGCAAGTTGAATCAATATGGAATATTTAGAGCTGTCTCTTCATGCTCTTTGGTGTGATACTCAAATCACTTCTGACAGCTCTAAACGTGGCTATTAGCAGCAATGACTTTTATGTCTAGCTCACCCTAAACTCCTATTTATGTCAGTGGGAGTAGAAATATACTCTTGATTACTGCCTTTGTAGTTAACTTGTGATAAGAGAGAAGAAAGTGTCAGTGTGTGTGGCTGGTACCATCATTCCTACACTGCTATTCAGCCTCCTACTGCAATTGCTCCTTTAAAAATACCTGAACCTCCTTGGAGACAGTGGTCCCAAACTGGGAGCTGCTCTACCCAAATCCTCAGGGAGGTGTTTGTGTAATTCCTGCTACCACAATAACTAGATGCCTGCAACTTGGAATTTCCCAGCATTATTAAGTGGAAATCCACAGAAGAGGTCAGGGGTTTTGTCAAGTAGCAGGATCCGAAGTGTTGAGTGGTTAAATATCCACACTTTGGGGGGGATGTGGATCTCAGTTTAGCTGAGGAATTGCTTTGATTACCTGGGTGATTACCTTGCTTTGATTACCTGATTGTCTAGGTGATGCTGCTCTGTCTTGGTGATGCTGCTCTGGCAGGGGGTTGCACTGGATGATCTTTCCAGGTCCCTTCCAACCCCTGACACTCTGTGACTCTCTGATTAGGAAATTTCTCTCTCTTAGCCATGTAGAAGCAGCTTTAGTTTGCATTCCAGCTTTAAGGGAAGGCTGTCTGGACTGGGATCCTGGAGCCAAGGCTGTACTCAGTATATTGAACCAAGTCTCTGGAGATCTAAAGCTACTCTGAGTGGTTCCACTGTGGATTGTAAACCAGGATACTGAGCCCAGAGAGAAGCAAGGCTGATGTGTCCTGAGGCAGAAAAGGGGCTTGAACTGTGAAGAACATCTTGCACTGAGGTCTGTTTTGTTGTCTTGCCTGGGTTGATTTAATCAAGGTCAAGAACAGCCTGTGACTGGGTTGGGAGCATAGCCTTGGTCTCCCCAACCCTTCACAAACCTGGCTTTAGCTGGTGTGGCTCCTTGCCTAGCAGATGCTGCTTTGGGAAGTGGTGAAAGAGAAGCCTTGTAAGGTGTGGACTCGTGTAGAGAGGGTTCAAGAACTGTGCATTGCTACATCCATGTCACTGAGAATCTTCTCCATTCTTTTGCCTTTTAATCAGGTATTTTTCTAATGCAGTATTAAAACGGGCACGAAAGAAATCACAATATATTGTTATATACACCTCTCATGTAGCTATTTTATTTCCTCTTGGTGCCATGAGCTCTTTACCCATGAGTTGGAACACCTTATGTCTTTATCTTGCAGTGTGGTTATTTCCCTCAAAGTATAGGAACATTTTAATTCACAATTACCCACCTTTTACATCTCTTTTCAAAGCTATTTTTTTGCACGGTGTTGATGTGTGATGCTGTCACTTTTTATGCCTCCTCCCACCTGCAAAAAATAAAAGCTCAGGCTTGTCTAAATTCTCTTTTGAGCAGGATGAACATGTCATCTCCTACAGCATTGTTTTTATTGGTATTTCTGCTGTAACCTCACTATCAAAACTAGAACAGGAGCAGTTTGCATCTCAAAGGAAGCAGCAGTTCAGTCCTCAGCATTATTGACCTGAGTGAGGCTCTTCTACACTTGGATGACCATTGATTTTGGGGATTATTGGCTGTTGGCATGATTAGGAAACTTGCTTTTGTCCTCTCTTTGGGGATTTAATTCTAGTTGTTGATCTTTAAGTACTGGCTGTGAGGTTGATTTTTGGTTTTTAAGCTATTGTGTTGTAGGTAATCTTCCTACCATACCTGATAAGGGAAGAAGGAATGAATTTGGGGGTTTTATTCCTGGTTTTTTTTCTGCTTGTTTGTTCAGTGACTTGGTGAACATTTTGTGCAGAAGCCAAATTCACACTCCCCTGACAAAAGCCATTTCCTCCTTTCACACAGCAACCAGAAATGTCTCGAGCTGTGGGAAGCCACATCTGAGGGAAGAAAAGACTGAGGGATAGAATATGGCATCCTTACAGCAGCACTTCAAACTACTTACATCATTTTTCTAACTGATTAGCAAGAAGTTCCCCATATTGCTTTAAATCATGTTAACTTTTCCCTTTTTATNTTTTTTTTTTTTCTGAAAAGAAAGAAATGTTTTAAAGGAGGAGGAGTCAAAAGGGAAAAAAAAAAGCTGGACAAAAATACTCCTTTATGGATGTAGGGCTCGTGGAGGTTTTGGTTTTGATCCAGTTGTAAAGAGACTCAACAGATCACTTGGAATGTGGTCAAAATGGAAGGGTTTTGTTATTCTGATTTTGTCTTTTAAATACAAATCCATTTCTTCCTGGAAAAAATTCCACAGAATCATCAAAGTCTTAGCAGACACTTTCTATCTTCATTTATAAAAAGGGAGAAAGTAGAAATCACCTTTAGAGGAGGAAAAGAGATGAGGAAAACATGAATGACTTTGAGCTGAACTTAGAGGGAACCAAATAACTGGATTAAGATTTTTAGATTTGCTTCCCACATGGTTCATCTCCTGTAAGATCATAAAGAAAATGACTTTAAAACCCATTTCTTTGACTCGTGTTTCTGCAGAATGTTTGTCATGTCTACCAACAGTGTATTTTTGAGCTCCTGGATTAAAGAAGGCTAGGCAGAAAATGTTCTGTTTTGATGAACACTGAGTGATATCAAAGTAATTGCATGGCCCAGGAGGAATTGGTGAGTGACAGTAGGATAGCAATCATTTGGATGTGATGTTTGGAGGGTAGACAGCAGCTCACTGGGAGGAGATGAAAAAGAGATGCTCAGCAGGGGTGTGACCTTTTCTACCAACCATTTGCTGACAGAGTTACTTAAAATTGGAAGCATGCAAATGGGAAAGATGAAATGTGTTCCAACAAAATGACACAAATTATGCTTTAAATTGTCCACAACCAATGACAAGACACGAGTGGAATTGGTTTTCATAATCCAAAATGCCAAATATTATATCTATTATAAATATTATGTCTATTATAAATATTATTACTTCAAGGTAGCTATGGAAATGCTTTCAGTCTGGCTGATAATATCCCATTTGGACTTTTAATCAGATCAGATCCTAGTGGTGTCAGTCATGGAGAGGTGATGAAGACAAATTCTTCCTGCTTGCAATATAACTGTAACCTGGCACCAGGTTATTTTGTTCATAAAAAGATTTCTTTTTTTTAATGTTGGCTTAGTAAAGTTGAATAATATGGTACCAGCATCATATGGGTAATTTGATTTTTGGCATTTTTAGCAAGAAGGGGCAAGTCTGTGGACAATTCCATCCTGTATGTTTTCCAGGCTGCAGTGAGGGAGCTGGAAAGTTGAAAGGCAACTCATTAATAATTATTAAAGAAAAAAAAAATCAACCTGCCAGGATGGAGCTGCTTGACAGTTGCTTTTTAAAATGCTGGGAAGTCTATCACTAATTTTTAGAACTTCAACAAATAGTTCCAAGACGTTTTCTATTTAATGAAAGATCACAGAGCAGTGGCACTCAATTTCAACAGATTTTCTTTTGTTTTCTGTGTGAAATTGAGCCTGAAGAATTGTGTCTTTCAAGAACTGCAAAGTTGTAATACAGAGGAAGACAAACATAATTGGTTTTTTTCCCCACTTATTCTTTTCTTAAATCCTTCTGGAGAGGAATACATCAAATATAGCTTTGCAAATTTTGATGCAATNTTTGGGGATTTAATTCTAGTTGTTGATCTTTAAGTACTGGCTGTGAGGTTGAGATTTGAGACATCACAGTAAATTAGAAGATGTGCCAGCCCTACCAGAACTGTGCAGGTCTGATTTGCTTGTGGGATGCTCCATTACCTCTTAGCAAAAATTTATACTCTCCATCTAACATGGAAGAATCTTCACAGGAGTAGAGGTTTTAATCTATATCCAGAATAATATGAATTAAGCTCTAGGCACTCGTTGGGATCAGGCACTAAGTGGAACAGATATAAGATCTGTAATGGGTAAAAAAGTGCTTTAGAAGCACTGGTAAGTGCAGTGATAATATTGTCAGAGGGATATTTCCTACATGAGGGAATATAGCTCATCAGAATTCATCCTTCTGTACTAAAAATTGGAATATTGATTCAGAGAGTCAGTGAAGTTACTGATAAATCACACTGTGGACCTTTTGTACCCACTGGAATGAACAGATGGGAAAATCTGTTCCACT